>CAEFZP010000391.1:0-24260 GCA_903064625.1 Mallotus villosus
ATGTGTGTGTGATGCAGTTAAGGTTTCACGTATATGACACCAGTACCCTGTGCGTGTGGTGGGACGAGGTGACCATGCAAAAGGCCGAAGAGATCCAGGTCAGTTCTCCGTCCATCCCCACGCAACAAGCTCCTCACATCTCAATGGAAGTGTGCCTCCCCTGTCCTGAAGCCCCGCGCCTGCTTCCTTGCCGTGCATGTGACATCACGTCTGAAGCTGGCGGTTCTCTAGTCGGGTGAGGTGCTACAACAGAGTGGGCGTTCCTGCATACAACCACGTGATGTGTAGATGTCCCTCTGTCCTGGTCTGTCCTGTCTGTCTGGTCTGTCTGTCGGTTTCGCAGTGACGCGTATCGTCCTTGGTGGCCTTGTTCTGCTGCGTTGTATTGCCCCACATGGATGGCAGGGGGGCGTAGGGGGTTCGGAAATTGAGAGGTGCCCAGATCTTGTTTTGGGTGACGTGGGTCGCTTCGGTCCTTGTCTGCCTGCTCTGTCTGTCCTGGTGGATACGCGGTGTTCTCTTCCTCTGGTCTTCTGGGTCCTTCTGTCTGTCTGTCTCTGGTGTCTGTCTCCTGGGTCCTGTCCTGTCTGTCTGGTGCCTTCGTCTGTCTGTCTGGTGAGGGCCTGCCTGTCTGTCCTGACCTGTCGTCTGTCTGGGTCCTGTCTGTCTGTCTGGGTCCCCCTGTCTGTCTGTCTGGCTGGGTCCTGTCTGTCTGTCTGTCTGTCTGGGTCCTGTCTTCTGTCTGGGTCCTGTCGCCTGTCTGTCTGTCTGGTCTGGGTCCGGTCTGTCTGTTTGGGTCCCTGTCTGTCTGTTCCTGTTCTGTCTGGGTCCCTGTGTCTGTCTGGTCCTGTCCTGTCTGTCTGTCTGTCCGGGTCCTGTCTGTCTGTCTGGGTCCTGTCGTCGTCTGTCTGTCGGTGTCCTGTCTGTCTGTCCTGTCTGGGTCCTGTCTGTCTGTCTGTCTGGGCCCTGCCTGTCTGTCTGGGGTCCGGTCTGTCTGTCTGTCTGGGTCCTGTCTGTCGTCTGTCTGTCTGGGTCCCTGCTGTCTGTCTGTCTGTCGTGTCCTGTGTCTGTCTGTCTGGTCCTGCCTGTCGTCTGTCTGGGTCCTGTCTGTCTGTCCTGGGTCTGCCTGTCCTGTCTGTCTGTCTGTCTGGGTCCTGTCTGTCTGGTCCTGTCTGTCGTGTCCTGTCGTCGTCTGTCCTGTCTGTCTGTCTGGGTCTGTCTGTCCCTGTCTGGTCTGGTCCTGTCTGTCGTCTGTCTGTCTGGGTCCTGTGTCTGTCTGGTCTGGTCTGTCGTCTGTCTGTCTGTCTGGGTCCTGTCTGTCTGGTCTTTCTTCTGTTCTGTCTGTCTTCTGTCTGTCTGTCTGGGTCCCTGTCCTGTCCTGTCCTGTCTGTCTGTCTGTCTGGCTGTCTGGTTCCTGCCTTCTGTCTGTCTGGGTCCTGCGTCGTCTGTCATGTCTGGGTCCTGTCTGTCTGTCTGTCTGTCTCGGGTCCTGTCGTGTCTGTCTGTCTGTCTGTCTGCTGTCTGTCTGTCGTCGGTCTGGGTCCTGTCGTCTGTCTGTCTGTCTGTCTGTCTGAGGTCCGGTCTGTCTGTCGGTCTGCGGTCCTGTCTGTCTGTCTGTCGTTTCTGGGTCCTGTGTCTGTCTGTCTGTCGGTCTGTCGGTCTCATATATCACCGTCGGACCGTGTCTCTGGATTTGTCTGTGTGTCCTCGCTCTCTCTCTCTCCCTCTTCTCTCTCGTCTCCTCCTCTCTCCCCTCTCTCTCTCGCTCTCTCTCTCCTCTCTCTCTCTCTCTCTCTCCTCTCTGATCGCTCTCTCTCGTCCTCTCTCCTCTCTCTTCTCTCCCCTCTCTCTCACTCTCATCTCTCTCTCTCTCTCCTCTCGTTCTGCTGTCTGTCTGCGCCAGCCTAAATCTCACGCTCATCTCTTAGCTCAACACAACAACATTCCACCTTCTGGAATGTTCTCTGTTCTCTGTAGGAATGCTGCTCAGACACCTACATGCCGCGGTTCCAGAGTCGTTTTCTCTCCGTGTTCTAGAAGGGAGTTCACCTTCCCTCTCTCCCTGCCCCTCTCCTCAGGGTGTGTCAGAAGAACCACTGCGTCTCAACACACAAAGCTGATGTGTCGTCCCAACACGGAGAGTGTGGGGCTCCCTTAACCTGGTCAGCGTGCCCCAGTCCGCCTCACCTCCGCCCGTCTGGCCCAGCTGCTGAGGGCTTCGTCTCCAGGTACACACACACCAACGCACACACACACACACCACACACGCACACACACACACACACACCACACACACACACACACACACGAGCACACACACACACACCCAACCACACGCCCGTCTGGCCCGCTGCTGGAGGCTCTCCAGGTACACACACACACACACACCACACACACACACTGATGCCTGGCTAGTAAGGGAGAGGATGGGAGGGAGGGATGAGCCGACATGATTCCATCTGTCTCTCCCTGGCCTTGAACCTCTGCTCCCAGTCTCTTCAACTCAATGGGTTTTATAGGAACTTTTTTTGTATAAATCACAGCCTCTCTTTCTGTCTCTCTCCCCTCCCTCCTCTCTCTCTCTCCCTCCCTCTCCTCTGTCTCCGTCTCCTCTCTCTCTCTGTCTCTCCTCTCTCTCTCTCTCTCTATCTGCTCTCTCCCTCTCTCTCTTCTCCTCTCTGCTCTCTCTCTCTCTCCTCTCTCTCTCTCTGTCTCTGTCTCTCTCCCTATGTCTCTCTCTCCCTGCAGTTTTCAGTCAACGTGTTTCCAGCCTCCCTTCCAGTCAGGGAGGTCCGTCTCCCGAGGGCTCCCAGTCCCGGTCAGACCTGCCCCCCATCCCCGCCGCCCCGCTCCGGGCGTCCTGGACGGCCGGGGCTGGGGCTGGGGAGGGGGCTGAGGGACCTCCCTGAAGCTGGAGCGCATCCTCTAAGTGTGCCCAGGCCTCAGACACTCCTGCAGAGACACAGAGTCCTGCTCACTCTCCACCACCAGCACCTCTGACTCAGCTTCTCCGAGCACACTCCTCCTCCTCCTCCTCCTCCTCCTCTCGATGACACTCAGCCGAGAAGGAGACCTCGTGTGAGAGGCCGTGCGCCCGGAAGGTACCACACCACCACACACACACCTGTCAGGTACACACACACACACGTCAGGTACACACACAGCCACCACCCCAGTGACTGTGCGGTGTGATTGAATGTTGTGTGTGTGTCACTGCTGTGACAGGTACCAGCAGCCCATGGAAGCAGCCTCGGGATACACTCTGCCAGTTCTACATCTCCCTGCTGGACGCCAACAACAGGACCTGCCCCTGGAGGAGAAGGTGTGTGTGTGTTGTCTGGAGGAGAAAAAAAGAAAAAAAAGAAAAAAAAAAACCCCCCCACCCCTCCCCCCCCTCCCCCCTCCCCCCCCCCCTCCCCCCCCTCCAAGAAAAAACCCCTCCCCTCTTCCTCCCCCCCCCCCCCCCCCCCTCCCCCCCTTCCCTCCCCCCCCCCCCCCCCCCTCCCCCCCCCCCCCCACCCCCCCCCTCCCCCCCTCCTCCCCCTCCCCCTCCCCCGCCCCCTCCCCCCCCCCCCCCGCCCTCCCCCTCCCAGACCACAATCCCCCCTCCCCCCCCCCTCCCCTCCCCCCCCCCCCTCCCCCCCCCCCCCCACTCCCCTCCCCCCCCACCCCCCCCCCCCCCCCCCCCCCCTCAAAAAAGGAGAAAAAAAACCCACCCCACCCCAAAACACCCCCCCCTCCCCCCCTCCCCCCCCCCCCCCCCCCCCCCCTCCCCCCCCTCCCCTCCCCCCTCCCTCTCCCTCCTCTCCCCTCCCTCCCCCCCCCCCCCCCCACGCAAACCCCCCACCCCCGCCCCACCCTCCCCCCTCGCTTCCCCACCTACCCCCCCCCCCCCCCCTTCCCCATCCCCTCCCCCCTCCCCTCCCCCCCCCCTCCCCCCCCTCCCGCCCCCGCCACCCCATCCCCCTCCCCTCTCCCCCCCCCTCCCGACACCCCCCCCCCTGCTGCCCCCCCACCCCCCCCCCGCCCCCCGCCCCCCCCCCCCACCCCTCCTCCCCCCTCCTCTCCTCCCCCCCCCCCCCACCCCCCCCTTCCCCCCCCCCCCCCCGCCCCCCCCTCCCCCCCCCACTCCCCCCCTCCCCCCCCCCCCCCCCCCCCCTCCCCCCCCCCCCTTCCCCCTCCCCCTACCCCCCCCCCCATCAACCTGTCCCCCCCCCCCCCCCCCCGCCCCCACCCACCCCCGACCTTCCCCCCCCCCCCCCCCCCTCCCCCCCCCCCCCCTCGCATCTCCCCCCCCCCTCCCCCCCCCCCCCCCCCCCCCCCCCCCCCCCTTCCCCCGGCCCCGCGCCCCCTCACCCCCCCCCTTCCCCCTCCCCCCCCCCCCCCCCCCCCCCCCGCCCCCCCCCCCCCCCCCCCCCCCCCCCGCCCCCCCCTCCTCCCCCCCCCCTCCCTCCCCCCCCCCCCCCCCTCCCACTCCCCCCCCCCCCCTCCCCACCCCCCCCCCCCCCTCCCCGCCTCCCCCACCCGCTCCCCCCCCCCTCCCCCCCCCCCCCCCCCCCCCCCTCCCTCGCTCCCCCCTCTCCCCCCCCTCTTTCCCCTCCCCTCCTCTCCCTCCTCCCCGATAACCCCCCCCCCTCCCCCCCCCCCCCCCCGCACCCCTCCCCTTGCTCCTCCCCTCCCCCCCCCGCCCCCTCCGCCCCCCCCCCCCCCCCCCCTCCCCTCCCTCCTCCCCCCACCCCCCCCTCCCACCCCCACCATCCCCCCGCCCCCCCCCCCCCCCCCTCTTGCCCCCCGCCCCCCCCGGGTGTGTGTGTGTGTCTGGCGGCGCCCGGTGTTGTGGTGTGTCTGGCTGCGCCGGTGATGTGTTGTGTGTGTTTCGGGAGGAAGGCCTGTGTGTGTGTGTTGTCTGGAGGAGGAAGGTGTGTATGTGTCCCAGTATGTACAGTGTGTGTGGCGGTCTGAAGGAGGAGGAAGTGTGTATGTGTGTGTGTGTCTGGAGGAGGACGTGTGTGTTGTGTGGGTCCTGGAGAGGAAGGTGTGTATGTCCCAGTATGTAAGCTGAATGTGTGTGGTTGTCTGGAGGAGGAAGGTGTGTATGTGGTGTGTGAGGAGGAAGGCGTGTATGTCCAGTATGTAAAAGCTGAATGTGTGTGTGTCTGGAGGAGGAAGGTGTGTATGTCCCTGACAGGTGTGTGTGTGTGATCTGAGAGGACAGAATGTGTGTAGATGTCCCAGTAGGTCCAGAGCTGCCTGTGCTGTGTGGTCTGGAGGAGGAAGGTGTGTTTGTCCCAGTCTGTAAAAGCCTGACTGTGGTGTGTGTCCTGGCGGAAGACAGGTTTCTGTGTTTTCCCAGTATGTAAAGGTGTGTGTGTGGAGGTAGGACGGTGTGTACTGTCCCCGTATGTACAATGTGTGTGTGTGTGTGAGAGGAGGTGTGTCATGTCCCAGTATGTAAAAGGTGGTGTGTAGTGGAGGTGGAGGTGTTATGTCCCAGTATGTAAAAGTGTGTGTGTTGTGGAGGAGGAAGGTGTGTATGTCCAGTCATGTAAATGTGGTTGTGTGAGGAGGAGGTGGTGTATGTCCCAGTATGTAAAGGTGTGTGTGTGTGTGTGTGTGTGTGTGTGTGTTGTGTGTGTCTGTGGTGTGTGTGTGTAGGCGATGCAGTGCTGCTAGCGACGACAGCTGTCCTGGAGCTGAAGAACACGAGCGTAGTCAGGAGCACGTGCTGGTGCGATTCCAAGGAGTCTGTAAGACCTACCTGGACTACCCCGCACGGCCAGCGACCACGGCCAGGGCAGACACTTTATACCCTGGGCAAGTGTCGCATCTGCATGTCACCAGCCTGAGGTGCTAGGCTCAGAGGAGGCCTGGTAGTTCCTCTCACACCACACACCACACACACCCAGAGGAGGCTGGTATGTCCCTCACCACACACTCACACACACACCACACACACACACTCCAGAGGATGCCTGGTATGTCCTCTCACAGCACACACACACACACACACACACACACCACACACACTCTCCAGAGGAGTCCTGGTATGTCCTCTCACACACACACACACCACACTCACACACACACACACACTCCAGAGAGGCCTGGTATGTCCCCGTCACACACACACACACACACACCACACACACATCCAACCACACACACACACACGACTCTCACCTCCGGGAGGATGCCTGTATGTCCCTCTCACGACACACACACACACACACACACACTCCACACACACCTCTCCATGACGAGCCTGGTATGTCCCTCACACACACACTCACACACACTGTCACACACACACCATCACACACACACTCACACACTCTCAGAGAGAGGCCGGTACGATCCCTCTCTCTCTCATAATATATAACAGAGTCCGATGGCTGAGCGGGCCAGGGAATCGGGCTACTAATCAGAGGATAACATAACAGAAATAACTCATGTAATATATATCGTCCGATACATCTGATCACCAAATAGTCTTTTGTTGTGTGGTGTTGTGTGTGTTGTGTCCGTCCAGGTACTGTCCTAAGTGCCACAACACAGAGAGGCCTCCAAGCAGCTGTTGCTATGGCGACTCCCAACGTGCTCATCATCCAATTGAAACCTTCTCTCCTTCAGAGCTTCACTGAGGGACAAGATCAACGACATGGTGGACTCCTGTCAGGTACACACCACAGCACACACACCACACACCTGTCGTACAACCACACACCTGTCAGGTCTACACAGGGCACACACACACACGCGCTGTCAGTACACACACACACCGTCAGGTCCACAACACACACGTAGCACACACACACCACACACACACCTGTCAGGTACACACACATCCTGTCAGGTACACACACACCACACCACACACACATCCCTGTCAGTCACACCCACACCCTGTCAAGTACACCACACCCACCTGTCATGTACAACACACACACGCCTGTGCAGGTACACACAGACACACACCACCTGTCCGTTCACACACACATCCACACCTGTCAGGTCCACACACACACACACACAGCCTGTCAGATACACACACACACACACTGTCAGGTACACACCCACACACCTGTCAGGTACACACACACACACCTGTCAGGTACCACACACAGCACACCTGTCAGGTTCACACACACACACACCTGGTGAGTCCAGTCACACTAGTGCAGGTGTGTTCAGGAACCTGGACCTGAGCAGTCGTGTATCGGCAGAAGGATGACCCACAGCATAGTGCGCTGTGTACGACCTGTACGCCGTCATCAACACTACGATGGCATGATCGGGGCCACTACTACACTACAAACCGCTACGCACGGCCTGCCTAGCGACAAGAACAGCCCGCTCAGCGCGATGTCGTGAGTCACACGGCAACGCCTTGACTAGGGCGCCGAGAACACACAGCCGCCACGTGTGTGAAATGAGGTTGTTGTTGTTCTGACCTTCGGTCATCTCATGTCCTCCCCTCCTCCTCCTCCTCATCTCCTCGCTCTCCTACACTCCTCCTCTCCAGCTCTCCTCCCCCCTCCTCTCTCCTCGCTCTCTCCTCCTCTCCAATCCTCTCCTCCTCTCGTCTCCTCTCCTCTCCTCTCTCCTCCTCTCTCCTCTCCTCCTCGCCTCCTCTCCCTCCGTCCTCTACCTCTCTCTCTCTCTCCTCTCTCCTCTCCGTTTCCTCACTCTCTCTCCTCCTCTCATCCGCTCGCTCTCTCGCTCCTCACTCTCTCTCCTCTCCATCCTCCGCTCAATCCTCCCTCCCGCAGGGTGTGCGTCTGTTTGATGACAGCACTGTGGACACGGTGGCGGAGAGTCAGGTGGTGACTCGCTACGCCTACGTGCTCTTCTACCGCAGACGGAACTCCCCTGTGGAGCGCCCCTCCCGACCTCCAGGGGGCGAGCCCCCCGCAGCCACCGCAGCCAGGTGGGGGCACCGCTCTGTACACACACTAGCGACACACACACACACGCGACACCACCACACACGAGCGACACACTAACTACACACGACACACTCACACCACACACACCACACACACACACACACACCACACACACCAGAGACACACACACACACACACACACTCACACACCCACACACTGATCGACACACACACACGCGAGACACACACACACGCTACACACCACACACACACACACACACACAGACACCACACACCACACTCTCGACACACACACACACACTCTGACACACACCCACACACACACGCGCTCTACACACACACACTCTCTACACACACACCACACTCTCTCGACACCCACACACGCTCGACACACACACACACACTCTGCTACACACACATATACACACACATATACACCACACACACACCACACCTCTACACACACACGCTGTCTCTCTACACACACATACACACACACGCTCTCTCGGTACACACACACTCTACACACACACACTCTCTCTACACACACACACACACTCTACACACACACACGCTCTCTTTACACACACACACACACACACCCTTTGGGGGGGCATTGAGTGAGGTGGAGGGTGGGCAGTCTGTTGGATCTCTGTGTGATGTAACACCTGTGTGCTTACATGAGTCCTCTACCTGGTGATAAACATCTGATGATGATGATGATGATGATGATGATGATGATGATGATGTCTCTCAGCTTGTGACTCAGACACAAGGTGGTGTTCTGGTTCCTCTGGGCTTGCTAGACAACCCTGAGGAAAGTTAGCTTTAGTAAGAGGTTATGGTAGGTTAGTTCAATAAGGTGGTAGGGTAGATTGAGTTTGGGTTAGTTAAGGTCAGGGAAGGTCAGTTAAAGGTTAGGTTAGTGAAGGGTAGTGTTGGGTAAAGGGAGGTGTGGGTCGGACCGCACCCTGGCCCAGAAGCTGACGCAGGTTTCCGACAATCGCAGGCGGCTCGAATATGGCAGGAACTGGAGGAGGAAGAGGAGGGGCCAGGGCGGGGCATGTTCAGCGCTCTACGCAGGAGAGGAGGAGCCAGGAGGAGAGAAGAGGAGCGTCCGCAAGGGGCGGGGCTTCACAGGGGGGCGGGGCCTCACAGGGGGGCGGGGGCCTCAGCAGAAGATCTACTCAGACGACGACTGCGTGCGCTACTTCGTCCTGGGAACCGTGGCTGCCCTGTTCGCCCTCCTGCTCAACCTCCTGTTCAACCTGCTGGGAGGCTGGAGGCTGGGGACTGAGGCTGGGGACTGAGGCTGAGGACTGAGGCTGGGGACTGAGGCTGGGGACTGAGGCTGGGGACTGAGGCTGGGGACTGAGGCTGGGGACTGAGGCTGGGGACTGAGGCTGGGGACTGAGGCTGGGGACTGAGGCTGAGGACTGAGGCTGGAGGCTGAGGCTGGGGGACTGAGGCTGGGGACTGAGGCTGGGGACTGAGGCTGAGGACTGAGGCTGGGGACTGAGGCTGGAGGCTGAGGGAAGTTCTTTGTTTGAATATTACAGCAAACAGAGCCCGTGTTGGAGAGTCGTTTGATTGTGACACATGACCCCTGACACATGACCCCTGACACATGACCCCTGACACATGACCCCTGACACATGACCCCTGACACATGACCCCTGACACATGACCCCTGACCATGACCCCTGACACATGACCCCTGCATGTGTCACATGGGAAGCTGTTAGTGTGCACGCAGAATCGTCAGGAGTGCAGGAACATGGATCCAACTGAAAATAATATATTTTTAAGGGGCACTTCACCCTATAAAATATAACATTATTTTGGGGTGAACTGTCCCTTTAACTAAGTCCTAACCTTTAGCTGTACTTCAGAATGAGCATCAGAATGAGCTTTTTAACTGAGCATGTGATGACTGTCCTCAGCTTAGCTGCCCTCGTCACAGACCAGCAGTGCTGGCTAGGTCCTGTGCACACTGAACAAGCACTCACACAGGAAGTTAGCCATCTGAATCAGGGTTAACAGGACAGGAAGTTAGCCATCTGAATCAGGGTTAGCAGGACAGGAAGTTAGCCATCTGAATCAGGGTTAGCAGGACAGGAAGTTAGCCATCTAAATCAGGGTTAGCAGGACAGGAAGTTAGCCATCTGAATCAGGGTTAACAGGACAGGAAGTTAGCCATCTGAATCAGGGTTAACAGGACAGGAAGTTAGCCATCTAAATCAGGGTTAGCAGGACAGGAAGTTAGCCATCTGAATCAGGGTTAACAGGACAGGAAGTTAGCCATCTGAATCAGGGTTAGCAGGACAGGAAGTTAGCCATCTGAATCAGGTTAGCAGGACAGGAAGTTAGCCATCTGAATCAGGGTTAACAGGACAGGAAGTTAGCCATCTAAATCAGGGTTAGCAGGACAGGAAGTTAGCCATCTGAATCAGGGTTAACAGGACAGGAAGTTAGCCATCTGAATCAGGGTTAGCAGGACAGGAAGTTAGCCATCTGAATCAGGGTTAGCAGGACAGGAAGTTAGCCATCTGAATCAGGGTTAGCAGGACAGGAAGTTAGCCATCTGAATCAGGGTTAGCAGGACAGGAAGTTAGCCATCTGAATCAGGGTTAACAGGACAGGAAGTTAGCCATCTGAATCAGGGTTAACAGGACAGGAAGTTAGCCATCTGAATCAGGGTTAGCAGGACAGGAAGTTAGCCATCTGAATCAGGGTTAGCAGGACAGGAAGTTAGCCATCTGAATCAGGGTTAGCAGGACAGGAAGTTAGCCATCTGAATCAGGGCTAACAGGACAGGAAGTTAGCCATCTGAATCAGGGTTAACAGGACAGGAAGTTAGCCATCTAAATCAGGGTTAGCAGGACAGGAAGTTAGCCATCTGAATCAGGGTTAACAGGACAGGAAGTTAGCCATCTGAATCAGGGTTAGCAGGACAGGAAGTTAGCCATCTGAATCAGGGTTAGCAGGACAGGAAGTTAGCCATCTGAATCAGGGTTAACAGGACAGGAAGTTAGCCATCTAAATCAGGGGTTAGCAGGACAGGAAGTTAGCCATCTGAATCAGGGTTAACAGGACAGGAAGTTAGCCATCTGAATCAGGGTTAGCAGGACAGGAAGTTAGCCATCTGAATCAGGGTTAGCAGGACAGGAAGTTAGCCATCTGAATCAGGGTTAGCAGGACAGGAAGTTAGCCATCTGAATCAGGGTTAGCAGGACAGGAAGTTAGCCATCTGAATCAGGGTTAACAGGACAGGAAGTTAGCCATCTGAATCAGGGTTAACAGGACAGGAAGTTAGCCATCTGAATCAGGGTTAGCAGGACAGGAAGTTAGCCATCTGAATCAGGGTTAGCAGGACAGGAAGTTAGCCATCTGAATCAGGGTTAGCAGGACAGGAAGTTAGCCATCTGAATCAGGGTTAGCATGACAGGAAGTTAGCCATCTGAATCAGGGTTAACAGGACAGGAAGTTAGCCATCTGAATCAGGGTTAACAGGACAGGAAGTTAGCCATCTGAATCAGGGTTAGCAGGACAGGAAGTTAGCCATCTGAATCAGGGTTAACAGGACAGGAAGTTAGCCATCTGAATCAGGGTTAGCAGGACAGGAAGTTAGCCATCTGAATCAGGGTTAGCAGGACAGGAAGTTAGCCATCTGAATCAGGGTTAGCAGGACAGGAAGTTAGCCATCTGAATCAGGGTTAGCAGGACAGGAAGTTAGCCATCTGAATCAGGGTTAGCAGGACAGGAAGTTAGCCATCTGAATCAGGGTTAGCAGGACAGGAAGTTAGCCATCTGAATCAGGGTTAACAGGACAGGAAGTTAGCCATCTGAATCAGGGTTAACAGGACAGGAAGTTAGCCATCTGAATCAGGGTTAACAGGACAGGAAGTTAGCCATCTGAATCAGGGTTAGCATGACAGGAAGTTAGCCATCTGAATCAGGGTTAGCATGACAGGAAGTTAGCCATCTGAATCAGGGTTAGCAGGACAGGAAGTTAGCCATCTGAATCAGGGTTAGCATGACAGGAAGTTAGCCATCTGAATCAGGGTTAGCATGACAGGAAGTTAGCCATCTGAATCAGGGTTAGCAGGACAGGAAGTTAGCCATCGTGCTAAGTTGATGCTCAGTCCCTCCAGAGTATTCCCTCTCTCACCTGTCTGTCTCTCTCGTCTGTCTCTCACCTCCCTTTCTGTCTCTCTCCCCCCCTGTCTGTCTCTCTCACCTGTCTGTCTCTCTCCCCCCGTTCTCTCTACCTTGTCTGTCTCCCTCTGTATCTCAGTGGCTGTAATAGTGGTTGTGTTATGATAGTGATGGTGCTGTTTACTACTACAGCTGTTAGGACTCTAACCCTAGCCCCCTGGCCTGTCTCATGTGTGCAAATCATCCAATTATATACTGTAAGTCACATTTTTACTGTCCCTTTGATTTCATCTGAACTGTGAGCGTGGCCAGACTGTGTCTGGTGTCATGGCGACAGGAGATGTTCACATCAGAGGGGTTTTCTCTCTGCATTCTCGCATCTACTCATTTGAAAATGAATGTAGCCCAGTTCAGATTTGTAGTTAATCCTATTGGCTGTATCCAGAGTTGTGTCTGGTCGCTGCTTGCCCTAACATGTATTTAATCATTATGATTCTTCTATGGATAATACTTGATCAGAGAATTATATTTGAATATTTATTGTTAATGAATAACACTATAAATGCTTGTATAATGTGTCTTTGATTAATTGACTTATGATTTGTTTTGTTTTGCCCAGTAATGTAAGTGTGGGGTTGAGATGTGTGTGTGTCCTGGGTGGGTCTGATGTGTGTGTGTGTGTGTGTCCTGGGTGGGCTCTGATGTGTGTGTGTGTGTGTGTGTCCTGGGTGGGTCTCATGTGTGTGTGTGTGTGTGTCCTGGGTGGGCTCTGATGTGTGTGTGTGTGTGTCCTGGGTGGGTCTCGTGTGTGTGTGTGTGTGTGTGTGTGTCCTGGGTGGGCTCTGATGTGTGTGTGTGTGGTGTGTGTCTGGGTGGGTCTGATGTGGGTGTGTGTGTGTGTGTGTGTCCTGGGTGGGTCTGATGTGGTGTGTGTGTGTGTGTGTGTGTCCTGGGTGGGTCTGATGTGTGTGTGTGTGTGTGTGTGTGTGTCCTGGGTGGGTCTGATGTGTGTGTGTGGTGTGTGTGTGTGTTGGTCCTGGGTGGGTCTGATGTGGGGGAGGGGTCCGGTCTGTGTACAGGTGCCTTCATCTCAACTGCACTGAAATTAAAGCCATGTAACGCTTTTTAAATAAACTCTCAATCTGATGTCATCACCGTTATTCATTCAGCCCATGGGCTTCCACAGGTTGCCAGGGGTTACAGGGTCATTATGTGGCAGGAAGGGGGGGGGGATTGTATTTGCTTGTGTTTCTGTCTCATTCGGACAGGGAGAGGGGGGGTCCTGAGCGGGGACTGAAGGCAAGCCAGACAACGTGCCTGATGTAAATAACCCTGGTTTATGTTGCAGGCATCTAGCCAGGCCCTGTTTGGGACAGACCTGGACTCAGACGGAACCCCCGGTCTGAACGAGGAGGTGACCTCCGACCTCCAGGCTCACTCCGCAGACTGCACCTCTCCGTCCTACAGCAACATGGAGGAGGTGGGACTAGAGGCGGGGCCAGCGGCGGAGGGGCGGGGCCATGGGCAGAGGGGCGGAGCCTGGAAGATCTAGAAGGTTCTGGAAGAGTCCCAGTCAGAGTGAATGTTGGAGAAGCAACGCGTGGCCTCTGTCTACTGGTCGTCTGCTGGAGAGACACTGCAGGGCTCACTAACTACCTGGACATTCATAGTGTCCCTCCCCCCACACACACACACACACACACACACACACACACACACACACCCTCCAGCCCAGGAGGGCAAGGTGGGTGGGCGGGCCAGGCTGGGGCAACGTCCTTCACTGGGCCATGCATCCCATAATGGTCATCCTCGGTGCTCCCATGGAAACCAAGTGGGAAGAGCTTGAGTGTGTTTCTGTATTATCAACTTGTCTACTCCAGTTCTGGTGTTTCCTGATGTTTAGAGTTTTGCTCCACCTGGATAGAGAGGGCAGCAGGTGTGGAGAGAGGGCGCTGCCCCTGGCTGCTGCTCAGAGGACCTGCCCCCTGCCTCGTGCCCCCTGCCCGTGCCCCCTGCCTCGTGCCCCCTGCCTCGTGCCCCCTGTGCCCCTGCCCCTCAGGGTGTTCCAGTGTGCTGATGTAGTGGTCTTCCTGTTTGTGTCCTATTGGTGTTTTGGGGGCTTGTTTTCTTTAGCTTGTGGTGCCCTTGATCCTGTGGATACATGTAGTTAGAGAGCTTGTGGTGCCCTTGATCCTGTGGATACATGTAGTTAGAGAGCTTGTGGTGCCCTTGATCCTGTGGATACATGTAGTTAGAGAGCTTGTGGTGCCCTTGATCCTGTGGATACATTAGTTAGAGTTGTGTTGAAGCGCGTGCACAGCTTGGCTGTGTACACTGTTAGCTGCATGTTTGCATGATGTCACTCTCTACTCCCAGGGCTGCTGTTACTTCCTATCCTCATACTTTTGTTGTTGTTGTTTTTGGATTGAATCTGTTTGTGTATAGTCTTGTACACCCGCTTTCCCTGTTCTTTTGTTTTCCTTGGGCTGAAAATAAACATTGGAGGACATGCAGAATGCTTCTGTGAATATGGTATAAATGGTTAATATAAATAAAACCTTTTTGAGAAGCTACATTATAATGTGAAAGTGTTTTCTCTGTGCGAAGACACTGAATCCAAGTCCAACTTCAAGGTCAAGTTTTGTAAACATGATTTCATTTTCAACGTGTGATGTTCCCCGCTGTGCCCTGAAGAGGGCGGTAGACTGGTTTCCGTTTAGGAAGATGCAACGTCATCAGAATGAGGAAGTAAACAATGTACGTTGCTGAGTCAACGAAAGAAAAAGCCGGTTGAGCGATGAGGACATGACACAATCGCCGTCTAACTCTGTTAAAACACCTTTTTTCCGTCACCAGTCGGTTTTCCTATAGTTATGTCCAATAGCGCCTCGACAAGTGACGGCCATCTCTCTTCCTACATGAAAGACGAAGTCGGTTTAGATGATGAACCGGACAAGAACGGGACAGTCTCTGTCGTCGTTACGGAAGACGCTCTCTCAGTTTCGGTTCCTCGCTGGTTGTCCCTGAAAAAGAGGAAGCTGGTTCTTCACGTGGACCTCAACAACACCATCCTGGTGTCGGATGCCGTGACGGGGACACGGGACGGTGGCGGCGCTGGAGTATTTCCTCTCCTCGGTGACTTGGGGTCGCGTGACAAAACGAGGTTAGTGTCAACCTGGTCGGAACCAGCTCTGGTTAAACTCTTCCATATAAACACCCCTATCTCCCGCCATCGAATTGCAGACTTTTTAGTGGCATGTCTGGCTTTAGCAAAATGGTTATGACAAGTAGTCAGCCCCCCTTGTGGAACCCAAATGCCCGCCCTTCAGATTCGTTGTAGAGCGAGCCGAGCCTGGAAGTGTTCAGTTGAGCGAGTCAGTCAGAGGGCCTGGAAACCGCGAGCCCCGGTAGATCAGGTGAGGGGAGAAGGGAGTACTAGTGACGCAGTGAAAGGCTACACGAGATACTATCTTCTCACTGCCAGGTACGCTTTTATTCATTTAGCAGAAGTTTTTATCGAAAGCGACAGACAAATCGTGCACATAGAATGTCATCATAAGTCCATAGGTTTAAGATTTCGGTGGTCAGTCAAGGAATTGTGTGTAGGCGCATTGTTTACCCGACTGCAAAGGAACCTCTCTAATCTAATCTCAGATACCATGCACGGTCACGGTGATCTAAAACTAATACAATAGTTCAACAATAGCATCTCAATGACATAACTAAAGTGCAACAATAACATCTCGATGACAGTAGTGCATATGTTGAACAGATGCTTTGCGAAAGGCTCCCGTAACTTAAAATCATTTTGTAGTGTTTGAGAGAGGGACAGAAAGAGAGGGAGAGGAGAGAGAGAGGAGAGGGGGACAGGAGGCAGAGAGGGAGAGAGAGAGGAGAGGAGAGAGAGGGAGAGGGGGAGGGGGACAGGAGCAGGAGGAGAAGATAGACAGAGAGGGATAGAGGGACGGAGGCAGAAGGGGTATAGCAGAGAGAGAGAGGGGGGACAGAGGAAGAGAAAGACAGGAGGAGAGAGAGAGATACAGTCGACCGTTTTCAAGCATCACCTGCCTCCTCCCGTCTAAACCCCGCCCCTTCTCTCCCGTCTAAACCCCGCCCCTTCTCTCCCGTCTAAACCCGCCCCTTCTCTCCCGTCTACAACCCCGCCCCTTCTCTCCCGTCTAAGCCCCGCCCCTTCTCTCCCGTCTAAACCCCGCCCCTTCTCTCCCGTCTAAACCCCGCCCCTTCTCTCCCGTCTAAGCCCCGCCCCTTCTCTCCCGTCTAAAACCCCGCCCCTTCTCTCCCGTCTAAACCCCGCCCTTCTCTCCCGTCTAAGCCCCGCCCCTTCTCTCCCGTCTAAACCCCGCCCCTTCTCTCCCTAGGTCAGTGGGAGTGGACGAGCGACGCGCCCTCCCTCCTCCCACCACAGGAGGGCGCCGTCAGTTACTACTCCCAGTTCGGGCGCGTGGCCGGCTTCACGCGTTCCCCAGACGGGCAGCGTTTCCGTGGCGTCCTGGAGGAGCACCTGGACCTGCTGCGCTGGCCGGACGGCCGGACGGCAGAGCCCGAGCTGGCCGTGACGGGGGAAGATGGCCGCCTGTACCACTGGATCCTGCCCTCCTTCTTCCAGCTGCTCAGGGACCTGGTGGAGGAGGGCCGGGACTTCGCTGTGCTCTTCAGGACCTTCGGCAGCGACCTGCCCCCGAGTGCTGACAGCCATGTCCAGGGCCCTCACGCAGGGGAGACACCCCCCTGTTCCCTGACCTGCCAGACCTGCAGGTGAGGAGGGGGGAGGAGGGGAGGGAGGAGGGGGGGAGGGGAGGAGGGGGGGGAGGGGGAGGTAGGGAGGGAGGGAGGGAGGGAGGGAGGAGGGAGGGAGGGGTGGGAGTGTTTATCATCCATCCATCAGTCCTGTGAGATGCCTCACCAGGTCTGGAAGGGTCAGACACATTTGTAGAAGGCTGGTTTCAGTGTGTGTGTGTTTGCGTGAGTGTTGTGTGGCCATGAGTGTGTGTTTGTGTGCGTGAGATTTGTGTGTGATTCTGTAATGGGTCATGGACCCCATCTTTACACGTTCATCTGACAGCCTGAAAGGGACGTGTAGGTGAGGAGGTCTACGTGCGTGGAGGCGTGCAGAGATGAGGTGAGCACAGTATGTGCTGTGTACCTGTTAGCTTACTGGAGCGCGAATGTCTTGATCTCGGCAGAGCTGTGGTGGTTGTGTGTGGCAGGTGGCTGGATCTATCTAGCCGTAGGGCTCTCTACCCATGAAGTCAGACTCGTCTCTGTCAATCAAGACTGCGATCAGTGTCATCTCACCAGCCCGAGGAGGAGGGGTGAGAAGAAGGCTGTTCTGTCCGGAGTATGTTGCTCCAGTATCTCAAGTTCTCAATACAGTGTTGAAGGATTGAAAGGGGAGCGAAGAAGGACTCAGTGCAAGCAAACGAAGAAGTGTTTTAGTCGACGAGTCAGAAGCGAAAGGGGAGAGATGCAAAACTCTCCTCCTCCTCTACCTCTCCTACCTCCCCTCTCCCTCCACCTCTTCATCAGCTGGGACCGTGACGTGACGGTTCAGATCCGCTGCAGCAGGAAGAAGTCCTCCTGACCCGCTCTGCGAGAGCGCCTGTCCTCCGTGGGGAGTGGTGAGGGAGGCTGGGGGAGCGAGAGAGCCTTGTATCGCTACCTCAGCTCTGTGGAGGGCTAGGGGGCTTCCAGGACCACGTCGACTGGGAGCGAATGCTCCAACACAGACCACACGCACACACGCGCGCAAAGCACTTTAAAACACACTTCACACACTATACACAATTACATGCTTATATGCTTAGTATTGATACTGGACTAGACCGATCCCCTGCGTGCTGTGTGTGGTGTGTGTTGTGGTGTGTGTGGTGTGTGTGTGGAGTGTGTGTAGTGGTCCAGGCAACAACACGTACGTCCATGCAGGGAGGCAAGCCTCTGTGGGTGGACCCCTTCGACACGGACGTTCACACAGCACATCTTCACATCGATGACAACATCCGCCAGACCAGAACGACCCAAGACCACTATCGGCCATCACAGGTACTGCAGAACCTGTGGTGTGTGTGTGGGTGTGGCTTCTTCCTGCTTTAGTTCATTTTCTCTGATCCTCCACGCGCTACACACATGTTCTTGAAAAACGTAATGTTTACAAGTAATCCTCCTCTTCTCTCCTCTCTCTCCCTTCTCACTCTCTCTCCCATCTCCTCTCTCCTCCCCTCTCCTCCCCTCTCCTGGTGGTGTGGTGGTGCTCCCCTCTCCTCGCCTCCCCTCTCCTCCCCCTTCTCCTCCCCCTCTCTCCCCCCTCTCCCCCTCTCCTACCCCCATCTCCTCCCCTCCCCCGCCCCCCCCCTCTCCTCCCCTCCTCCTCCGCCTCTCCTCCCCTCTCCTCCCCCCTCTCTCCTCCCCTCTCCCTCACGCCCTCATTCCTCCCCCACCACCCCCCCCCCCCCCCCCCCCCCCCTTTGTTTTTTTGTTGTTTTAAACCCACCCCCCCCCCCCCACCCCACCCCCCCCCCCCCCCCCCCACACACCCCCCCCCCCCCCACCCCCCCCCCCCACCCCCACCCCCCCCCCCACCCACACCCCCCCCCACGCCCCCCCCCCCCCCCCCCCCCCCCCCCCCCCCCCCCCACCCCCACCCCCCCCCCCACCCCCCCCCCCACCGCCGCCCCCCCCCCCCCCCCCCACCCCCCCCCCCCCCACATCCCCCCCCCCCCCCCCCACCCCCCCCCCCCACCCCCCACCACCCCACCCACCCCCCAACCCCCCACCCCCCCCCCCCCCCCACACCCCCCCCCCCACCCCCCCCCCCCCCCCCCCCCACACCCCCCCCACCCCCCCCACCCCCCTCCCCACCCCCATCCCACCCCCCTTTGTTGTTTTTGCTTTTGTCTTTTTTTTTTTTTTTTTTTTTCGATGAGTTTCCGTCTTTCCCCTCTCCTCCCCTCATCCTCTCACCCCTCTCCGTCCCCTCTCCTCCCCCTACCTTCCTTCACCGGCTTCGCTCCCGCCCTCAATCCTCACCCCCTCTTCGCTCCCCTCTCTCCTCCCCCTCCTCGCGGAGTATTCAAGCTGGCCCTTACCTGCCCTCCCACCCCCTCCTCCTCGCCCCTCTCCCTCCCCTCCCCCCCCCGTCTCCTAGCACCCTTTTCAATCGCTCCCCTCAGATCCTCCCCATCTCCCTTAAAGCTCCTCCCCCTTCATCCTCCCCCTCTTCACTGAGATCCACCCCCTCCGCCTCCCCTCTCCTGCTCCTCCCCTCTCACTCCCCCTGCCTCCTCCCCCTCGTCGGCTCCCCTCTCCGTCCTGTCGGCTGAAAATCCTTACTCCGCACCTCCCCCTCAAATCGCTGAGAGATGCCACGCTCGAAATCCTAGGCCTAACCTACCTCCCCCCTCGTCCGAATAACCCCCTCTCCTCCCCTCTTCCATCAAACCCCTCAGTCCTCCCCATCTCCCCACCTCTCCCCCCCTCTCCTGGTGGTGGGTGTGCTCCCCTCTCTCTCCTCCCCTCTCTCCTCCCCTCTCCATTCCCCCTCTCCTCCCCTCCTCCTCCCTCCTCCCCCTCTCCTCCCCTCCCTCCTCCCTCTCCGTCCTCCCCTCACCCCTCCTCCCCTCTGTCCCCCCCCCTCTCCTCCCCCTCTCCTCCCCATCTCCTCCCCCTCTCCCCCCCTCTCCTCCCCCTCTTCCCCCCCCTCCCTGGTGGTCTCCAGGTGGTTTGTGACCCTGGGGGCAGTGAGACTCGGAGCGCGTGCACGTCGGAGCTGTACGACCTGTGTCTGATCCAGACCCGACCTGCTCAGAGCCATCTCTGACCCGGGGGTACTTCACCCCGCGTCCGGGTCTGTCTGGAGAACTACGACAGCAACCTCCACCAGGGGGTGCACTAGAGGCCCCTCCTCCTCCAGCCCCCCCTCTGGCTGGCCACGCCCCCTCCCCCCCTCCTCCAGCCCCCCTCTCTGGCTGGCCACGCCCCCTCCCCCCTCCTCCAGCACCCCTCTCTGGCTGGCCACAGCTGCCCTGAACCACACAGACGTGTATCACTGCTCTGCTGAAGCTCAAACACAGAGGTGCTCTGGGGCTTGACAGTGTTTACATACATGAGTGTTTACTGAGGACGAAACTTTCTGTACGTCCCCGAGCACAGCCCTGGGCCTCTCTCACACACACACACACACCACACACACAGCCTGGGCCTCTCACACACACACGCACACACACACACACACACACACACACAGCCTGGGCCTCTTACACACACACCACACACACACAGCCCTGGGCCTCTCACACACACACACACACACACACACACACACACACACACACACAGCCTGGGCCTCTTACACACACACACACACACCACACACACACACAGCCCTGGGCCTCTCACACACACACACACACAACACTGCCTGGGCCTCTCACACACACACACACACAAGCATTCAACCCTGGGCCTCACACACACACACACACACACACACACCGATTGACTTGAAGAACTTAGTTTTATAGAGAAACAGTCAGCTATTCAAACAACCAATGTTAGTGCAAAGACAATATTTCTGACTTGTTACTGTTATGATGTTAAAGTCTCTAACTGACTTGGAGAGAAGTTAGAACCCAAATCCCTGGATGGATGCACTTGATGTACCGTAAGCTACATATTTATCACTTATTTACTTTTATTGCACTGTTATGTTATGTCAACCATAATCATGTGTTTGTAATAGTTTAATTTGTTCATATTGGATATAGAAAACACACTGTACAGTTTGTGTGTGGGGTTTGAAACACACTGTACATGTTCATTTTGTGTGGTTTGAAACACACTGTACATGTTCAGTTAGTGGGGTTTGAAACACACTGTACATGTTCAGTTTGTGTGGGGTTTGAAACACACTGTACATGTTCAGTTTGTGGGGTTTGAAACACACTGTACATGTTCAGTTTGTGTGTGGGGTTTGAAACACACTGTACATGTTCAGTTAGTGTGTGGGGTTGAAACACACTGTACATGTTCAGTTTGTGGGGTTTGAAACACACTGTACATGTTCAGTTAGTGTGTGGGGTTTGAAAGACACTGTACATGTTCAGTTGTGTGTGCGGTTTGAAACACACTGTACATGTTCAGTTTGTGTGTGGGGTTTGAAACACACTGTACATGTTCAGTTAGTGTGTGGGGTTTGAAAGACACTGTACATGTTCAGTAGTGTGTGGGGTTTGAAACACACTGTACATGTTCAGTTAGTGGTGGGGTTTGAAACACACTGTACATGTTCAGTTAGTGTGTGGGGTTTGAAACACACTGTACATGTTCAGTTTGGTGTGCGGTTTTGAAACACACTGTACATGTTCAGTTTGTGTGTGGGGTTTGAAAAGAAGGATGTTCGTTCTGGAGGATGTATCGAGGCGTGGAGAGAGAGATGTTTCATTTGATGTTTACTCGTTAGAGAAGCTGCTACATTTTATGCAAAAACGTTTTATTTATCTTCCGTTATCAGTGAGGGCATTCAAGTAAAGCTAAATTACTATTGTGTGATGTGGGTGTGAATCTACTGTAGCTTAGTGGTTAGGGCATCGGACTGCAGGTCAAGAGGTTGGAGGTTCGATTCTACCTCTGTTTCTTAGAAGTGCCTGCCAACTGATCCACACACAGGCCAGACTTGAGATGCTGTTATAGTGGCAGCTCATCCACTGACACGCTTCAGGAGGAGGGGAGGGAACACACTTCTGACTGGGGGAGGGGCCTGTGGATTTATGGGATGTGGTTGCCATGAAAAGTGTTGTTGCTAAGGCACATTCGGTCCCTGTGCTAAGTGGGGGGGACTCAGGCCGGAGTAACCATTGTTGGTTCTGACAACTTCCTGTTGGTACGCTCAGAGATTCTGACAACTTCATGTGGGTACGCTCAAAGATTCTGACAACTTCCTGTTGGTACGCTCAGAGATTCTGACAACTTCCTGTGGGTATGCTCAGAGATTCTGACAACTTCCTGTTGGTACTCAATAGGCTAGTATACAACTATCCAATCAACTGAGTATCTGTTGCTATGTGTAGCCGGTGTGAATTGGTGAAACTCACTTCTCAAGTATGTAACAGGCCACCCGCGCCAATGAATAGCCAGTTTTCTTTGGCGTAGCTGGTAGTGGTCGAGTTTAGGATGCCAGAGGTGGCAGGTTCGATTCCCGGTGGGAGCCGAGTGAACCCTCTGATGGAGCAAGACCACGTCTGGTACTACGCACGAGGAGTACACAACCGCTACACATGCAACAAGTTGTTAAGCACATGGAGTGTTTATGAATCCTTCAAATCAAAGAGTTTTATTTTACAACAATAAACATTTAAAGGAGTGAAATTTGTGAGTGTGTGTATTTTTGCTTAATGGAAAAAATAACACTAATACTAATAAACGAAAATATTTGTAGAATATTGATATACTTTTTTTCACCCAGTGAAACGAGGAGAGAGGAGAACAGAGAAGCAGGGTTTGAGTTATCATCAAATACTCAGTGATGATGCAAACCTTTTCTTTGAAACTTTTTTTAGAAAATATTATTATTGGTAGCCTTTTGATCATGATACCAATTGCAGATATAAACTAAAGCCTGGCTTTGAAAGAAGTAGAAAGTAGGCTACAGATATTTGTCTAAAATATTTTAAGGAGTGAAAGTAAAAAGTGGTCTTAAAGATGAAAGATGAAAAGATGAAGTAAGGTAGGCCTAGGCTACTGATGAGCAGAAACATGTACTTCCCATCTCTGTCCCGCGCATATAAAATGGATTTACCCGCCAAACAGTACCTACGGTGACCTTGTTCTTCATGTTGTTTTGATGGCGGATTAAATTCTCGGATTATTCCGCATTTCCTGCCCAGCAGGTGGCGGGCTCGCGCTGTGATGTCGTCTGTCTCGAGGCAGGTACGTGACGGTTCTGTGTATTCAACCTCGATTAGACGCCTGAAAAGCGGTTCGAGTAATCACTATAATTAGCCTATATTGCTTGATTACAATTAAGACGGATACAACATTTCTAAAGACTTGAATTAATCTAGAAAGAATCCTGGTTAGGATTAGGGAATATTATTATTTAGTTTGAAGGGCTACCTGAGGTAGCATTATAATTCTTGTTGATTAACTTTCATGCCATCAACCAAGGCATGAAAGACATAAGAAGCCGTTGGTTGACAGTTTAAAACTGATCCTGAACAGATGTGTCATGATTACCACTATGTCATCATATTGATCGGGTATAATAACTTGCTGCATTGAAAATAAATATCAAATTAGTAAGTGAGCCTCTTCCTGCTTGCGCACGCGGACCCGGGAGATGAGGAGAGGGCACGGGGATAGGGAGCCAATGAAAAGCGACCGAGCGCATCTGGCTGTCTTCATTCGACTCGGTGTTCCGCGTGCGCTCCTCACGAACAATATTTCAGTCAGACAAGCGCACCGTGTGTACGGATCGGTGTCAAAATCCTGTGAGCGGATTATTTGGTTTCTGCGCTCGGTGGCTGCAAGTCAAGAATAACAATAAGGTGAGTTGTGTTCGAACTTTTATATTTTAGAGTTCAATTTACTTTCTTATCGTTTCCTGGCTTTCCTATACCCACTGGTCGCGAGACTGCATAGCTGTTGCACGCGCCGATGTATCCGTCGAGATTCGAGACTGAGAAAGCGACTCTGGGTGTAACTTGCATCCAGATCGACAGGATGAACTAGTTTATGAGTGCCTGTGGGCTCTCTAAGTATACATGGTCCTTAACATGGAATTGACACAGGGATAGATTGTCTTGGTCGTGCGCATTGGATCATTGTCCTTTGACGCACAGATGCACGCGAGGTTGGTGTTTGGCGATCCGGGCGCTGTTACACCGGAAGGCACTTTCCCAGCCGCTGGGGAATCGTCTCGTGAAAAGGTGACATGTTTAGTGACAACACGGCAGAGTGCGCGGATGATTCATGGGGGGAGGGGGGGGGGAGGCGGTATGCTGTTGACTGCACGAGCCGCTGTTCTTCTCCCCACTGACCGCGAGGTATCTACCTGTTCGGTTTCTCACGGTGCTCCTGGCGCCACCAGTCCTACCAGTTGACAACCTGCTGCACTACAACCGTTAACGGGATAAATGAATCCTTCCGTTATTCCAGCTCTGATATACGCGCGAGCCGCTGTGC